>RXPK01000173.1:2346742-2369014 GCA_004143645.1 Protaetia brevitarsis
TCATCCGTGCATGATTTTTTTTCTTTCAGTGTAGCCCGTTTATTTTAATTATTACATTCCATTGTTTGTTACATTTTCTTTTTTCTTTTGTATTTACCCTTACATTTATCCCTAACTGGGAAACCGAGATCAAATATTAATGCGACGAAATTGCGTTAGTTCCATAATCTCGACCAGGCCTTTTCACCTCGAGAAGAAAAAAATGTGGCCCTCGGAAGTATTAAATTATTTAAGATAATGGGATAATTCCTACAGACGCGGCACTATAGGCACATATTTTTTCCTGCGCGCTGTTATGTGTTGTTTCTTCCTCCTTGTGCTATTTTCCGTAGAACAAAGTACTAAAGCGGAGTACTAGTTTTACTTGGCAAAGTGAATGATTTATGAACATTTCCTTTGTTTTAATATTGACAAAAAACGTTGATAAGATCGATATTTATATGGATTTTGTAAAGAAATGGAATGGAATTAAAATTCATTAGCTTTAATAAATCCTATACAATAATGCAGCAGGAGCCAGAGATAATAATAGAACTCCATGCTGTCGATATCACTTGCAGATTCCAATTTAAAATACTAAATCTAACTTTTCACTATTGCAAGCCAAGATATACTTAGATGACACATTGTTTATTTATACGGAGCTCGAAAGTACAGTTCTTTCTGTATAGCAAAGGCGAGTTGTTCTTATTCTTTTTTTGTTTGCTAATGATATTTTAATTAATTGATTAATAGCATTGCTATATCTATTATCTAGATTGTCATCAGAATATTAAAATCAAATGCAGCAAAATCCCTATTGACTGAAAACATTGTGCATATCACGTCAAAAATCTGTCAGATCAAAATTCCCGCCGTCTTTGAAATCACCGAATATTTCGTTTAGACTCTAGAATATATTATCCTTAACGAAGATTATTTTTATCTGTTGAAATATCCAAAAAATGGCATCGGCTTTGTAACGCAGAGTTTGCCGCTGATAAATGTAAACATGATGTCATATGTCATATTACTGTCATGTGATTATTGTCGATAATAGATTCGATGATAGTATATTTAAACAAAAATTCAATTTATTGAAGAAGAGAGTGCTTTTTAGCGTTTCATAAAACCATTTTTATTTTAAATTTCACTTGCATAAATACTTGATATAGGTATATTTGAAACATGAAAATTAGCTTATACCATGTGATTCAAAATGATTGTAGTAAGAAAAAAACTGTTTTTCCGGAAAAAATTATCTATACTTATTACCAATTTAATGAGCGAAGTTAGCTACATAAAATTTTTTTAAGGATTATCGGGGAATATTTACTACCTGAAGGCCCAGTATCGAAAAATTATCTAAATGAGGTAATGACCCACATTAGGACAAATTGGGGTACCTTAAGTAGAGATGTCATTATGTTTCATTTAATATAATATACATATATAATCCACTATTCACAATTTAAACTGTATTAAAAAGAACACAGATCCTTTCTAAGAAATTGTGACAGAATACCATGACTTGCAGTACACACCATGTGATTCAAAATGATTGTCGTAAGAAAAAAACTGTTTTCCGGAAAAATTTATCTATACTTATTACCAATTTAAATGAGCGAGTTAGCTACATACACCAATTTCATACATTAAATGAATTTTCTTGACATTTAGCGACATTGACGTGCGTGTTGGTAGTATCTTTCGATTATTTATCTTATAATTTTTTTTCAAATCGTTTATATTTACATCTAATATCACAACAATAGTATTTCTGAATAACTGTAAGAAAATAAGGGAATTCATCTGTGGTAATAGCTCAACAAACAGGTAAAAAATCAATATTAACATTAAGTGAAACAGTTTATTACATTTTATAATTTTATAGGCTTATCATACACTTCACCGCAATGAGCTGTCAACAGAAAGTTACATTTCCATCCCTATAAAGTTTCTACGGCACAGGAATTATTACCATTAGATCACGATAGGCGATTGGAATATTGTCATTGGTTTAATAACAATTTAAGGGACGATGACTTGCTAAACAAATCATTTTTCTCGGATGAAGCCTGGTTTTATCTAACAAGCTATATCAATTCACAAAACTATCGTATCTGGTCTGCAGAAAATCCACATGAATTTCGAGAAACGCAATTGCATCCCGTAAAAGTTGGAGTTTGGTTAGCTATGTCCAGGCAACGAATAATATGGCCAATTTTCTTCGAGGAAACTGTAACAGCCCAACGTTACCAACAGATGTTGGAATTGTTTATTGCAGAGTTACAAGAAAATGAGCTTGAAACAGGTTATTTTCAGCACGATAATGCTCCAGCACATACTGCTCGACAAACCTGCCAATATCTTCAACAGTTTTTTGCTGACAGGTTCGTTAGAGCACAAAGATGGTCACCAAGATCGCCTGATCAAAAATAGGATCTATAAAAACCGCATGCATACCATAGAAGAACTGAGAGATGCAGTTTTGTCACTTAATAATATACTAATTGTATGTTATAATTAAAGTAATAAATAAATTTAGTTAAACACCAGTTAGTACTGAATTATAAAATCATAATTTAGTAAAGTTAAATTAATTACATTTCATTTTTACAAGCAGAAACACCAATCTATAGACGTTTATATAATGCGAGTTCAAATATAGGTTACGTTTTCCTTATTTATGACAGATCCGTTTACTTTTTTATGTTCCAACACTGACTTAGTTCAAACCTCATTACAAACGCGACATATACCTACACCTGTTACTATCTATAGGAGCGGAATTGACAATCATTTTGAATCTCTGTGTATTTCACTAAACTAAAATTATTAAAAAAAAAACCTTAAGCTTTTAGGTATGAAAAACCTTATTAAAACAGAGAGGCTTATTTTGATCGAAGAATTCAAAAATGCAATAATATACAGGGGCTTAATTAAGAAAAAAAAACACATCTTTAGCACTTTTATGGCCTTTGGAACATCCAAAAATAGGTAAAATTAAGATTCCAAACTTTGTATCTTAATTCACTACAATAAAAACTAAAATATTGCTGTCAGTGACAAACATTCTCTCGTCCTCTCTCAAACAAATGACTTTTAGAAACAAAACAAACATACTTAGCAAATTTAATATCCCCATTCGCGACAATATCTTAGGATAATAGCTGGGAAAACGCATCCAAGACGACGCTATGAAAATAAGGGGCTTGGAAGGGATAAAATAGGGACGTTCTGCCTCCTACAAGGGTGGGAGGTCCTTCAGAGTCGCTCACCAATCAGGCAAGGAGCGTGTTGAAAAATAAGGGTTCGGCTATTTCATTGTATGTATGAAACTTCGCAAAGTTGGTATGGAAATTCAGCCTTATACCGCTTTGTCATAGGAATGAAGTTCCTTCTTCTCCTCGGGAAATAATGTTGGAAAAGTTAGATCATCCTGTCGTGATGCAGCAGTTGTTCTTCAGTGTTTGATAAACTAGTGTTGGTGCTGTTTGGTTTTCAAGCGATGTTTCGATGTAATATATGATTTTGTGACAAGTTATAGATAGGTGTCGTATGTACGAATCTGTGATAATTTAATTTAAAGAATATGATAAGTCAGTGTAAGGAAAATGATAATATAAATAGCAACATAATTGGATTGAATATAGAAATGTACAGAGTGCCACCTATTTCGCTGGAGACCTTTCCGAAATTACTGCTATGTAGGTAACTTAATAAACAAATATTTTTTAGACTATCGCGTCATATAGCAAAGAGTCTCTATTATAAAATTATTAATTTTATCGATGCAAACCTGTAATTATTGAATAAGATACAGATGACTTCATGCACCTTAATAATTCGCTTGTATGTATGTTTTTTTTTTTGTTACTCAATGTGCAGCGGCAGATTAAAAGTACAAACAATTACTGATGTCGGGCTACTCAGTGCCGACGATCCTTACGATAAAAATCAAACATTAAACAACCTTATCAAAACGAAATATGTATTTGATTAATGCCGCAAGTTTGCGAGGAGACAAAACCGCCTTTGGGCAAAAAAAAATCAATTTTAAACTTATTTTTCTGTATAACTATTACAAACTCTGCACTGTATACACTGGAAAATTTTGGGGCCAAATCACAAAGGTTTCATTTCAACAACGTATTTTAATGTTTACTTCTTCTGTATTGTAAAATTCCAGGTATTTGTAAAAATATTTGTCAACGGGAATCGAATAGAAAATTGCTTTATTGCTATACCGATTCTTTAAAACATTTATTAATACCAATGTATATATTTACAAATAAATTCACAATAAGCAACATCAGTGGTTAGTATTTCTTATCTAATTAGATATCAGACGTGTGCAGTGAGAAATTTTAAGAAATTTTGTTATCTATATACCCCGCAAACAATTTTGTAAATTTAACAAAAGATGGATATTAAAAAAAGCGAATTTCATGGAGCATTTTGCGAAATTAATAGAAAAATTGTCTGACTCAGGCATTAGGTGATTTTTTTTTTAAAATTTTTATGTGTCTTACTTTCGCATATAATACAGATAACACACTGACAAAAAAATTACTTTGTCGGTGATAAATATGCATTAATTAAATTATTCTTTTAAATAGTAGCATTTAGATAGCTAAATATAAATAATAAACTCAGTGACAGTAAAACTGTTACATCCAAAAGGAATCATTTATTTAACTTGATTTTTTTTTGGTATCAGAATGACTATATTTAAAGTAAGCTATGGTAGAAAAATGAACTTTTTCTTTTTGATATTTTTTTGCGAAAAAGATTATCCATTAATTTTTTTTTTCGTATTACATGTTAATAACATTATATCTTGCAAATGTTATAGTTTCATTTCTTGTGTAACCATTCTAATGTCACTGATTGTGAGTATATTTATTAGTTCCTAAGAAAAGAAAAATATTTGAAATAGTGATTTAATTATTGTAAGTTCTGGATTGGTAGACTTAATTTGAACAAACAGCAAACGATGTTGGGTATCCAATCCTTAATTTAAAGTGTTATTTAAATATGCATAAAACAATATTACAAGTACACAGAGATTCAAAATGATTGTCAATTCCGCTCCTATAGATAATAACAGGGTGTAGGTATATGCCGCGTGTTTGTAATGAAGGTTCGAACTAAGACAGTGTTGGAACATCAGAAAGTAAACGGATCTGTCATAAGTAAGGAAAACGTAACCTATATTTGAACTCGCATTATATAAACGACTATGGATTGGTGTTTCTGCTTGTAAAAATGAAATGTAATTAATTTAACTTTACTAAATTATGATTTTACAATTCAGTACTAACTGCTGTTTAACTAAATTTATTTATTACTTTAAATTATAACATACAATTAGTATAATTATTAAGTGACAAAACTGCATCTCTCAGTTCTTCTATGGTATGCATGCGGTTTCTATAGATCCTATTTTTAGATAGCCGAACATGAAGTAATCTAATGGGGTTAGATCAGGCGATCTTGGTGGCCATCTTTGTGCTCTGACGACCCTGTCAGCAAAAAACTGTTGAAGATATTGGCAGGTTTGTCGAGCAGTATGTGCTGGAGCATTATCGTGCTGAAAATAACCTGCTTCAAGCTCATTTTCTTGTAACTCTGCAATAAACAATTCCAACATCTGTTGGTAACGTTGGGCTGTTACAGTTTCCTCGAAGAAAATTGGGCCTATTATTCGTTGCCTGGACATAGTTAACCAAACTCCAACTTTTACGGGATGCAATTGCGTTTCTCGAAATTCATGTGGATTTTCTGCAGACCAGATACAATAGTTTTGTAAATTGATATAGTCTGTTAGATAAAACCAGGCTTCATCCGAGAAAAATGATTTGTTTAGCAAGTCATCGTCCCTTAAATTGTTATTAAACCAATGACAATATTCCAATCGCCTATCGTGATCTAATGGTAATAATTCCTGTACCGTAAAAACTTTATAGGGATGACAATGTAACTTTCTTATGACAGCTCATTGCGCTGAAGTGTATGATAAAATATAAAATTATAAAATGAAATAAACTATTTCACTTAATGTTAATATTGATTTTTTGTTGTTTGTTGAGCTATTACCACAGATAAATTCCCTTATTTTCTTACAGTATTCAGAAATACTATTGTTGGTGATATTAGATGTAAATATAAACGATTTGAAAAAAACAATAAGATAAATAATCGAAAGATACTACAACACGCACGCCAATATCGCTAAATGTCAAGAAAATTCATTTAATGTATGAAATTTGTATGTAGCTAACTTCGCTCATTAAATTGGTAATAAGTATAGATAAATTTTTCCGGAAAACAAGTTTTTTTCTTACGACAATCATTTTGAATCACATGATATGTTTATTTTTATTGCCACTGACAGTGTAAATTAATGTTTTGTACATTGATAAATCTAAGATAACTTTTTCGTGTTTGCTCGACGTAATAAATAAAATAAGAAATTCTACTGAGACGTTTGCACAGCGGTGCTAACTTCAATTTTCTATTGCCAACCTCAGGCATTTGACCTTGAACAGTCGATTTGGGTCCCCATTAAAAGGTATTAATTGGATAAATCCCAGTATACGCATATTAGATATAGATTCAATATTTTTATCGTTAAATTAGCATAGAAATAATATTAATATAATGACTTTTACCACAGATTTTTATTAACAAAAATAACATAACCTATTATTATAATTAGGTACGAATGTTATATATTTTACACGCTTTTAACGCTGTACCTTTTTATTGTATCTCTTCAGCCACGATTCCGAAATGCGGGGGTTGTCACGAAATGATCCTAGATCGATTCATCCTGAAAGTTGCCGACAGGACGTGGCATGCGAAATGCCTTCAGTGCAACGATTGCAGGGTACAATTGACGGATAAGTGCTTTGCTAGAAACGGGCAGCTATTCTGCAAAGACGACTTTTTCAAGTAAGTACCTAATCTGATTAACATCTAATGCTTAGCTAATGATTAAAATGGTAAAATTAATAATAATTGAGATGAAGAATAATTAAATACATTAACTGTCAAAACGACATTTCAAAACAACCGGTTAATTAAATTTTGTTGCATATTTTTTTTATTGTCAAAGTCATTAAGAACTAAATGACGCAGCTAAATGACGGAAAATGACGTCGATTTATGTCATAGCGACGATTATTAAACGTAATTTTATGTCACTCTGTTCGCTGGGAATTAATTAACGATTTTTTAAATTTTGCAACAATTATAATTTTAGATAAGAGGTTTATAGCTTGTCAGTTCGTAGATTTAACTTAATATTTCAATGCCCTACTTTCCTGGTGCTTCATCTATACCTACACAAATTTTTGCACTTATATTCAGATATAGGAATTAAAAACTAAACTAAAATAAAAAGTACTATGCCAAAAAAAATATTTCTATTTTTCCCAATGTTTTATTTACAATAATTAGTATTACCGTATTTTTGGGCACATATAACGAGTGGTTCATTAAGATTGAAAGATTTTATAATATTGCAGAAGATGTACGGTTTATACCAACACAGAATTATAAGAAAATGAGAAGTTTACTATATTAATGTAGCTATACATAGGGGTGCGAGCCATATATAAATTTGTGATTTCGATTTGTGTATTCGGACATGCGTGAAAATACTTCAACTTATACAAATATTTAACGGTTATGATACTGTGACGCCATCTCATTTCAGATAGGTAAATCATATAGTAATTTATTAATTACAACATTCTTTTCGACAAAAATATACCTTTTTAACAAAACTTAGTGTATTAATGTGTTATGTTTACTATTATTTGTTAAAATTTCGTTACCTTTGTAGTTACAGCCATCTTGCTACTCTATTTCCCGCTCATTCAAAAAGAATGTTATGTATAAAGACGCGCGATTCAAATTTAAATACAAATAAAATACACAACATTTATTTTTCATAAATTCGCATATTTTTAATGAAGAAATTTAGAATATTTTAACATTTGATAGGAATTTTGAATAATAGTAAAAGGAAAGGAAACTGTATTATCGTGCTGCCCCCTCGTGTCAAGTAGCAAAACCATTTATTTCAATAACGAGCTAGAAGAGTATTAGAGGACGCTGCATGTCAAGGAATTACGATATTTTTAATTACCAATGTGGTTTAATTTTGAATATTATAATAATTAGTACTTTAGAAAGATCTAAAAATAATAAAAAACAAGTTGACATCGCAGTCAATTGTAAACAGGGTAGTATTTAAATTATTTTCTTCGGCGACACCCTCTCTATTTTTTCCTCATTGCGATCGATTCATAGATAATTAAATAAAATCTCTCATTGTTATTATGTTCTTCTAAATTATCAACACATTATACCAATTCCAATTATTTTTTTTTCAATTCAAACAATTCGATAATCTTATGAAGAACTATAACATCTGTTCGATCATCACATCAATTAACGTCCATTTGTCATTCCTTCTTCATAAAACTAGCGAATTGTAGTGTAGTGAAGGTGTAACAATGACGATATGTGTATGTGGCGCTGTGGGTGCAGACGATTCGGCACAAAGTGTGCCGGTTGTGAGCTGGGAATCCCGCCGACCCAAGTCGTCAGGAGGGCCCAGGATAACGTCTACCACCTGCAATGTTTCGCCTGCGTCATGTGCGCCAGACAGCTGAACACCGGAGACGAATTCTACCTCATGGAAGATCGGAAGTTGGTTTGCAAGCCTGATTACGAGGCCGCCAAGAGTAAAGGTTAGATTGAAACATGTCTAAATTTGTTTAAACTCATTTCAAACTTTAAACATGTTTAGCTGCTGAATGTCTAGACGGGGACCAACCGAATAAGAGACCTAGAACCACCATAACAGCGAAACAGCTGGAGACGTTAAAGACAGCCTATAATAACAGTCCCAAACCTGCTCGACACGTTAGGGAACAACTAGTCAAGATACCGGTTAGATATGCGAGTCGTTCAGGTGTGGTTCCAAAACAGGTATGTGTTAAAAATCCGCTTGAATAGTTCTAAACAATTTAGCACATATTATCATTTTGGCATACAGACGAGCCAAGGAGAAAAGACTTAAAAAGGATGCTGGGCGAACGAGGTGGAGCCAATACTTCAGATCTATGAAAGGCGGTTCTTCGCCCAGGCATGATAAACTTCTAGACAAGGACGATATGAAAGTAGATTTAGATAGTTTCAGTCATCATGGTAAGCCAAAAGTTATGAAAATTACTGTCTTTTTTTTGTAATTTATAGGTAATTTATTTTTCGCAGATTTAAGTGATGATAGTTATGGAACTGTAGTCAATATGGCTATGGATCAAGACGGGTCGTCGCCTCATAGTGGAGTTGGTCGAGGTCCTTCGTTCTTGCATGGTGGTACTTCTCCTTCCTTCTTACCTGGGCACACGCCGCCACATGGGCATGAACCGTTTTCATACGCTGATCAACTGTCTGTTTACACGTCAATAGGTAAGATTTTCTGACTATATTTCTCGTCCAAAAAAAATCTAATACAAATGTCGTGCTTTGGCTTTTTTTGCTATTTCTGTGTAAATAAATATCTGGCATTTCGTAAACTTAGTCGTTATATAACTGTACTGTACTATAACTGTAATGACAGTTCAAATTGAAATTTTAATGCATAGGTTAGCATATGAGAAAATTTTATTTAGATTTTTGACTTCTTTTTGCATCTGCTATACGTTGGCAAGATATCGTCCCCCATTTTGAAAACACCCTATATAGACAAAACTTCGATGGCTAATATCTCGTTAAGCAAGCGAGATATGAGAAAATTTTATTTAGATTTTTGACTTCTTTTTGCATCTGCTATACGTTGGCAAGATATCGTCCCCTATTTTGAAAACACCCTGTATAGACAAAACTTCGATGGCTAATATCTCGTTAAGCAAGCGAGATATGAGAAAATTTTATTTAGATTTTTGATTTCTTTTTGCATCTGCTATACGTTGGCAAGATATCGTTCCCTATTTTGAAAACACCCTGTATAGACAAAACTTTGATGGCTAATATCTCGTTAAGGAAGCGAGATATGAGAAAATTTATTTAGATTTTAGGCTTCTTTTTGCATCTGCTATACGTTGGCAAGATTTCGTCCCTATTTGAAAAACACCCTGTATAGACAAAACTTTGATGGCTAATATCTCGTAAGGAGCGAGATATGAGAAAATTTATTTAGATTTTTAGGCTTCTTTTTGCATCTGCTATACGTTGGCAAGATATCGTCCCCTATTTGAAAACACCCTGTATAGACAAAACTTTGATGGCTAATATCTCGTTAAGGAAGCGAGATATGAGAAAATTTTATTTAGATTTTAGGCTTCTTTTTGCATCTGCTATACGTTGGCAGAATATCGTCCCCTATTTGAAAACACCCTGTATAGACAAAACTTTGATGGCTAATATCTCGTTAAGGAAGCGAGATATGAGAAAATTTTATTTAGATTTTAGGCTTCTTTTTGCATCTGCTATACGTTGGCAGAATATCGTCCCCTATTTTGAGAACACCCTGTATTGACAAAACTTTGATGGCTAATATCTCGTTAAGGAAGCGAGATATGAGAAAATTTTATTTAGATTTTAGGTCTTTTTGTATCTGCTATACGTTGGCGAATATCGTCCCCTATTTGAGAACACCCTGTATTGACAAAACTTTGATGGCTAATATCTCGTTAAGGAAGCGAGATATGAGAAAATTTTATTTAGATTTTAGGCTTCTTTTTGTATCTGCTATACGTTGGCAGAATATCGTCCCCTATTTTGAGAACACCCTGTATTGACAAAACTTTGATGGCTAATATCTCGTTAAGGAAGCGAGATATGAGAAAATTTTATTTAGATTTTAGGCTTCTTTTTGCATCTGCTATACGTTGGCAAGATTTCGTCCCCTATTTTGAAAACATCCTGTATAGACAAAACTTTGATGGCTAATATCTCGTTAAGGAAGCGAGATATGAGAAAATTTTATTTAGATTTTAGGCTTCTTTTTGCATCTGCTATACGTTGGCAGAATATCGTCCCTATTTTGAAAACACCCTGTATTGACAAAACTTTGATGGCTAATATCTCGTTAAGGAAGCGAGATATGAGAAAATTTTATTTAGATTTTAGGCTTCTTTTTGCATCTGCTATACGTTGGCAAGATATCGTCCCCTATTTTGAAAAACACCCTGTATAGACAAAACTTTGATGGCTAATATCTCGTTAAGGAAGCGAGATATGAGAAAATTTTATTTAGATTTTAGGCTTCTTTTTGTATCTGCTATACGTTGGCAGAATATCGTCCCCTATTTTGAGAACACCCTGTATTGACAAAACTTTGATGGCTAATATCTCGTTAAGGAAGCGAGATATGAGAAAATTTTATTTAGATTTTAGGCTTCTTTTTGCATCTGCTATACGTTGGCAAGATTTCGTCCCCTATTTTGAAAACACCCTGTATAGACAAAACTTTGATGGCTAATATCTCGTTAAGGAAGCGAGATATGAGAAAATTTTATTTAGATTTTGGGCTTCTTTTTGTATCTGCTATACGTTGGCAGAATATCGTCCCCTATTTTGAGAACACCCTGTATTGACAAAACTTTGATGGCTAATATCTCGTTAAGGAAGCGAGATATGAGAAAATTTTATTTAGATTTTAGGCTTCTTTTTGCATCTGCTATACGTTGGCAAGATTTCGTCCCCTATTTTGAAAACATCCTGTATAGACAAAACTTTGATGGCTAATATCTCGTTAAGGAAGCGAGATATGAGAACATTTTATTTAGATTTTAGGCTTCTTTTTGCATCTGCTATACGTTGGCAGAATATCGTCCCCTATTTTGAAAACGCCCTGTATAGACAAAACTTTGATGGCTAATATCTCGTTTAGGAAGCGAGATATGAGAAAATTTAATTAGGTTTTTGCATTTTTGTATTTATATATTTCGACAATAGTTCTTAAATTTGTTTCACTGAGACGTTTTAGTAAATTTGCCTGAAAATGGTCAATATGGGCCGAAACATGTAGCTAAATCTCAAGAAAATTATAATAAATTGAATGGAACGGATTGATTTATGGTTTTAGTTGTATATATCCATTATACTATTATCCGTTCACAAAGTAGAAAATAGGAAGAAATAACTTATATGCAGATTTTCTTTAATCGGAAAGATACCCATCGTTTGGAAAACGCGCCCATCCGTGCCATCACTTCAATTATACTAGTACAAAAAAAAAACTTGTTTACTTTTTTTAGATATAGAATATATTGATTTATTAACGCATTTTTACCATTTCCAATTAGGTCAAAGCCATCCGCCCGGCATGGGGATACCTCACGGCCTACCTCCCGGCGCAGATACAGACATAAGTAATGACAGCAGCCCTCGGGGTTACCCCGATTTCCCTCCAAGCCCCGACTCGTGGCTAGGAGAGCCATCCAGCGCCCATTACTGACCTAGCACCATTTTTCGCGATCGACCACATTTCCCGAGGGTCACCAACGTGTCCAGAGCATAGAAGCGATTCTTTATTTCACGTTTATGCACAAGAAAAGACATTATATTACGAAGATAGAGACGAAAATTAAAATCGCACAATATAAATCAAGAACTCACGAATAGTAAAGTAACGCCATCTGTGTGTTGCCTTAACGGTACTACTAGTGATGAACAGCGACATCTCGCGGCACTAATTAGAATTTTACGAGTAAAATTTAAAGAATTAAATGGAGTCCAGGAAAGTTTGTAAATAATACTAATAATAAATTGTGAGTGAATTAGACTTTTGAGAGAACGTGTTTTTTTGGAAGTTTTGGTGGATAAGCGTGATTTTATTTAATGTGAAGAGACGGTGAGATACGGAAACTCAGAAATCGAGATAATATTGGCTGTTCGTTATAAATATTGTTGTACCTAGAATCTAGTCAAATGAATCTTCTAATTGATGAATAATAAAACTAAAAATACAAATAAAAAGAGAGAAAAAAAGATGATGATAAACGATGAGAGAATATTATTATGTAAAAATATGTGTCCATAAACAATTCTAGTCGTCGAGTATTTTATTATTTTTTTGTTTTTGTTTTCTTTTAATAAACTAATTTTCGAAATGGTATACTGTAGTTTTTATTTCTTTCTATATTCTAGTAATATTTACAATAAATGGACAAAATCAAAATTATACAATTATAAAAACAATAAACAGAAGATTGGTCAAATAATTTCACTGAAAATCTAACAAAGCAAGGATGGTTTTGAAGTAACTTTTTTCCTAGATTAAAGGTAATTTTTAACACATCCCCTGTAGGTAGCAGCTAGAGAAGAACTAACATCTGGGGGTATTTTATTGCCGCCAGCCGAAAAAATACCTAAATTCTTTTCATTTATTTTATTCAATAAAGCCCAATATTTACAATATATCCCGTTAAAATTGTGTATTTTTTCTTTATTACCAAGCTAAGCGGAAACTTTTTTCTTTTGCTGTAGTTAAGTGGAAACCTTTTTTGAAAAGATTTGACGATTTTCTTACAGTAGTAACCGTAAAATGTGGATTTTTGGGATAATGCAAATCGTTTGGGAAAAAGAGCTGGTTTTTGTAGAATTTAGCTCCATCACACTTTGGGTAGTCAAAAATAAAATCAACTTTCCCTTCAACTGCGTGATGCGACTTGTAATCTATACTTTTTCTTAAAACGGTTAAATTTATTATTATACGTTTTATGAAGTAACAATCTAACAGAAATAGGTATTAGCAAGATGGTAAAAAGCTAAACGTATTTTTATTTTATGTTATTGATCTTGTTTGGGGACTTTCAAATTTGTATTTAAAAAATCCCAGCACTAGCTTTTGCTTGTATTTTAATTGAAACCATTAAGTGCGAGTACATCTTGAGTAAATTCACAATCTTGTCCAGTACAGATATTTAAGTATATGGAGACATTATGAGTATACAGGGTTGGGATAAAGTATGGAACCAAGCAAATATCTTTAAAACGAAAAGGACGGTATTGACGAAACTTTGCAGATAAGTGTAAAGAAATATAATACATCTGATGTTGATTTTGTTGTTGTGACTGTACTTCCGGTTCAACCGGAAGTTCCCTCTATTTTTTTTTATTTAAATGGAACATCCCGTATATTTTTGCAGATTATAATAGACCTTGCTTTTGCGAATTCAACCATACTGGTTTTAGCACCATTATTTGTAAATAATGGAGAAATATTAGTTCGGCAAAATGTCAGTGGGGATGATACAATAAGTCCATAGATGTCGGTCACAACCCGAAGCTTTGCCTAGCAACAAACGAACAAAAGGTATTATCATCTAGTAAGTAACTGTTGACAAACTGTCAAGTTTATTTAATTCACGTCCATCAAATTACTAATTGTACGGATGAAAATGGTGCATTTAAATGAAAGAGAGCGTATTGAAATTTTAATGATGATCAGGTTGGCGATCGCGTTAGAACTCATGAAGAAGTGTGTCACCTTTTTCATGATTTGCATCCCGAAAGAACTCCTATAACACGTTCAGCTGTCACTTAAACACTAAAACGTTTTAGTATGACTGGAACGGTTAAAAATTCACCAAAAACAGGCAGACCACAGATCGCAACTAACGCAGTTGTTAGAGAAAAAATTGCAACTGAATTAGAAGAATCACCTCAAACTTCTACTACAACTTTAGCACTAAACCATGGCATAAGTCGTCGTTCGGTAGGAAAAATTTTGAAGAGAGAAAAGTTCCATCCGTATAAAATACACCTACTTCAAGAACTGTCAGATGATGATTTTGACCGACGCCTGGAGTTTTGCGAAAGAATGATGGAAATTTGTAATGCAGACGAACATTTTGCAACTAATATGGTATTTTCTGACGAAGCAACTTTCTGTTTGAATGGAACAGTCAATGGCCATAATCCTAGGTACTGGTCCAATGAGAATCCTCACTGGATCCATGAAGCCCATACTCAACATCCTCAAAAGTTGAATGTCTGGATAGGAATTGTTGAAAACAGGCTTATAGGCCCATTTTTTATAGAAGAAACTTAAGTGGGGAAAGTATTTGATCTAGTGAGAAACCACATTATTCCTGCACTTCAACACAATGGGGAGTTGCCTCAAAGTTTTTGGTTTCAACCGGATAGAGCGCCTCCCCACTATGATAGGCGAGTTAGGAACATTTTGGATGCTATTTTCCCAAATCGATGGATTGGACGTAGAGGATTCATAGAGTGGCCTGCACGTTCTCCAGACCTTAGTCCATTAGATTTTTATCTGTGGGGTTTTCTCAAATCTCGTGTTTACGTTAGGCGACCAACTACTTTTGCAGGAGTTGAGGCAAAGAATAGTCGAGGAATGTGATTTAATCCGTGGAGAAGTTTTGGAAAAGGTAACTCAGGAATTTCGTAGAAGACTTGCATATTGTCAGGAAGTAAACGGCGAGCATTTTGAATATTTTAAATGTGTTCGTTTATAAGATGACTACCATTTTGTTAATAATTTACAATAAATAAAATTAATTGTTCAGTAAATGTGGAGTGTTCTATCTCTTCATTATTTACAGATAATGGTGCTAAAACCAGTATGGTCGAATTCGCAAAAACAAGGTCTATTATAATTTGCAAAAATATACAGGGTGTTCCATTTAAATAAAAAAAATAAAGAGAACTTTCGGTTGAACCGGAAGTACAGTCACAACAACAAAATCGAAATTAGATGTATTATATTTCGTTGACACTTATTTGCAAAGTTTCATCAACATCATTCTCTCCGTTTTAAAGTTATTTGCTTGGTTCCATACTTTATCCCAACCCTGTATGTTTCGGGTACACTATCTGTTCGAGTTTTATCCAGCTCTGATTTTCAAATTACCCAATGTTAGGAAAAAGTTACTTCCAAGACGTCGAATAATTAAGAAATCACAATTCCGTAGTGGTGACACCCCAATATTGCTGCATCCTATCCAAATCCAGAGAATCCGCCAACCCGCGCTCCTGCATTACAGCAAAATCATACTCTAAATTATAAGGCATCAACCTTTGCAGACTTCCGAAATACGCAGCGTGTGGACCGCCTATTATCTTCTTATCTAGGGAAAATCTGGACGCTGGGCGTGATGTTACGGATTAAAGGAGCGAGTACTCCGAAATGTTTGGACAGAAACGACAAATTATTCCCGTCGGTCAAATGAGGGCTACTTCTCGACAAAGAGGGATTCTTCACCGAAAACTGTGACTGTTTCCCGCCCCTATTCGATATGGTGTTCAATTCCTTATCGAAGAGCATTTGCGTATTTTGCTCTAGCATGTATTCCCAACATTTAAACTGCTCTTCCGATAATGCCGAGTCCGTGTCTTCTTTTGACCTGTCTGATTCCTCGCGACGAGATCTCAGAGCTTTAGCGACGCCTCTGTAACTCCTCCTTTCCGGAGAAATCTTATTGGTTTCCACGGATTCGAAGTGCGTCAAGCGACTATCGTTCTGTCTGTTCAATTGGTTGATGTAGTTCTTCGCAGCGTTGTTGCAATCGCTGCAAGCCTGCTCGCTTTGCCCACTCGGCGAAGATCGATCTTCGTTGGAGTTGGAAGCGTGCAGAGTTTCGCAACAGCACCCAGGCTGGCAGGTGGATGCGTTGGAGATGCCGCTCTCGCTTTGGTATTTATTCTTCCTGATGGTCTGTCTCAATTCCCTCATCAGCAAGTCGACGTCCGAACCAATCAAGTTGAATTTCACCACAATCACGCTGAGATTTTCCTCCGCGCCGTAACTCTGAGCTAGATCCTGCAACCTAAAATTAATGATTTAGAAATTTTGTTATCAACGTATCATTGTTACTTTATATGTTTAACCGAAACATGGATGAAATACAATGAAATACAAAATGTTAGTTTGTCAGATTATTACTTTATTGATAAGTTCTGTAGAATTTGTAGTGCTGGAGGAGGTAGTTGTATATTTGCACGAAGGGACTTGAATGTTATCAATTTTGATGTAGCTCACCTTGCTGTAGAAGGTGAACTTGAAATTTGTGGTGCTAAATTGTTTCTTGGTAATAAAGAAATTGTCATAATTAATATTTACAGACCTCCTCAGACTGATTTCAAGCATTTCATTAACAACTTGCAGCAACTTTTATCTACCGTTGTTACCTATAAGAGTAATTACTATGTGTACATTTGCGGAGACTTCAATGTTGATCTTGGTGTACAATCCACCGAACAGCAATACTATGGCTGTTTACGGCTTGCAAGCGACTGTTTCGGATTATACGAGAGTGACTGTCCGTTCTTCGACGATTATTGATAATATATTTTCTAACGGATGCTAGTACTGCTTAGTACTACTGTGTGCGATATACATCTATCTGACCATCGCTACATTATGCTCCAGGTTCAGCATGACTTCCTACAAACTAAAGATAACTTGCTTAATTTTGAAAAACGCTTCTTCAGTGAAACCAATAAATATAATTTTGCTTATTATTTACATAACGAATCACAGGAGGACGTATTCCGTGCTGACAGGATCGATAACAAATTTATGACCTTCATCAACATTTTGCAATATCATTACAATAATGCCATTCCCATCAAACATATTTCAAAACCGCAAGTAAAACCTAAAAAACCATGGATAAACGATAATATCAAAAATCCAGCATTCAAGTACGTGATTTATTTGTGCTGCAAAAATCTTATCCCCACCTTAGAGATTATTACTTGGAGTCTAGAAATAAACACAAGAGCCTAATAAATAGCACACGCATAAGCTACAATGAATCTCTTATTAAAAACAGTAATAATAGCACTTCTGCAATGTGGAGATTGATTAGACAGTCGGTGGGTGTGCTGCTAACTTAAAAACATTTCTATCGCTGAAAATGATCTTGTTATTGAGGATCCTCAGACTATCGCTATGAGAGATTTAATCATTTCTTCGTAGATACTGTATCAGCTATTACATCTGGCCTTCCTGTTAGTAACTCTGCAGCTCCTCTGCCAAAACTGCTAGATTCAATGTATTTTGGCACCCTTTTCGGTAAATGAAATATTACTAATCACTGACGGCTTAAAAACAAACTACTCTGGCAGGACCTAACGATATTGCATCCTGCCGTGATAAAAGGAATGTGTCTTTTGTTAGGTAATATAGTAACTTCCCACTTGGCAAAATAACATGACTATAACGTCGTCTAAATGTTATCTTGTAACGCGAAAATGTTACAAAATAATAAAATGGACCACATGCAGTAACATCTCTACGACTGTTTATATGTCCGCCTAAGCGATGTTACGAACAATATTCCCAGTAATGTTAATACGAGATCTTCGAGTAACATTACTTTAACAGGACGATAAATGTAAGTATAGCTCTTTCGTAACATTTCTCATATGTAAAGAAAATATGATACAGTGTGGCAATTAAATGTTTCTATAAATATATCTACACTAATGTTTCTATTAGGATCTTTTATTTACTCCAAAAGTTCTTGCTGCATTATACAAGAAACATGATGTTGAGGTTTATCGAGAGGTTATATTAATTAATATAAAACGGAATCTCAATCAGTCTTATTGAAATTCAATGTTAATATTATAATTTCATGTTACCCTCGATAGATCGGGCCCCTCTGTTTATACGAATTTATCTTCACTTCCTAAAATTACAATATTAACATTAAACATTAATGCCAGAAAAATATAATGGATAAGACATTTTATAATATAACATTATAAGTCTTTTTTTGTAGTTATTTTTGCAGATACATTAAAATGGTCAATCATATGTGATATAGTTCTATGTAAAAACTAAATAGTAATACTATGAATAATATTATAAATACGTTAATAAATACTTTAAAGAGTAAAATACTGCTTACAGAAGACAATAAAGGCATTTATTGATTAAAAAAAAAGTACATTAAATTCATTATTAATAAACTTCAGTATTGAACAGGTTATGGACATTATAAATTAACATGAATAGAATCTAAACAAAAACTCACAACACATAGAAAAACGCCCCGAATGCATTTTATTCCTTTGAACATTTCTGTTTTCCATCAAATCTTTGTTTGCATAACGAAACCATTCCATGACAGTTATTTCGTATTCGTATTGTGAGTACAATATTCTTCCAATTCTCTCTAAATTAAAAAAAAGACAACCGTCAAAATAGAGATCAAAAAGCTATTTTATTTATATGAAAAATTGAGGATAAGCTGTATATTTATATATTATACTTGTATAATTATTGTAAAATTTGTTTCTGATCAAGAATTACTATCAATTCTAAGAATGACATTACTGACATTGCTCATCCTTATAGCACAACAGTAGGTTTACTATAAACATATATAGTTATATATACATAATACATATCTGTCTTTAAAGATCTTCCATGAACTTGAAAGGATCGACATACTTACTTTAGCATTATAAATAAAACTTACCTGATAATGTTGATTCATTATTGACGGGAATTTTCTCATCAAAATAATGCGACGCACAATCCCAAGATGTCCTATCCACGCCCTGTCCAGTCACGATTACCGTATATTGTGAAAGAGGGGGTTCACAGTTTACACCAACTCGTATATGCGCGTACGAAAACTAGTGATGGCAAGCGATACTAACTTTTACAAGTGCGCAGTTGCGCAACCACAACCCCACTAACATAATTATTATAGCTAAAAAAATGTTAAAAAATTTCATCACCATTATATACTTTATAGAGAAAATTTGCTCCATTAGTTTGTGTTTTCAAATTCTAAATTTGCAGAAACATATATACGTAACCTATCTTACACTTATAAAATGTAAAATTTGTAAATTTTGGCAATGTTACAACTAAATATTACCTCAACATTTCTGACAACAAAGTCTTTGTTTTTGCAACATTGTTTTAAAATGTCTTTTTTTCCTGATTACATTGAAATTTAACGTGTAATGGCCTGCATGTTTCTATCACTTTTAATGTTGCTGCAATGTCAGTAACATGTTTGGTTTAACATCGCTGTCTAGTAAATAATGTAATATTACTGGAATATCTGCAACATTTTCTTGCCAAGTGGGAACATATATTATTATTATTATTTTATTATTATTATTACCTCTTTGCCGCTAATATAACGTTTCTTTGCAAAGTCACTTCTTTGATGCGTTCTCAGGATTGATGACGTCCATACGTTTTTATTCGCTATTATCATGTATTCGTATTGCTCGTCCAAATAAATTTCCGTCACGGTCAGATCGGGGACCATTAAATGGATCTGCGGTTGGTTCTGATCTGTTTCTCTGTTTATGGCAAAACTCTGATTGGTCCGCAGCCCCGCCTAAAATCACCTTGACATCGCCAACGTTCGCGATTCGCATCAGGTATTTCTTGACGCCCCCGCAGAATGAGTAATCGGCCGGGATTTTTGACTTCAATATATGGACTATAACCGCGTTCATGCCGTGCTTTTGCCCTTTATCCTTTAACTCCCTGTGAATGAATAGCATAGTGTATTTCATGTAATCATGGCCGTCTCTTTCACTGTCCTTCCTCCAATAAAATCCTAGGCACGACTTTATCTACAGCGACAGCAGTCAGTTGTTATTTTCACGTCAAACAATCCGAACAGAGCTTCGGTGTTGCAAAACCGCCGGCAAAACGAATCTGAAAACGTACAATCTTTGCTTGCAGCCCGACGTCTCGGAAAATCCCACCGTCCAGTTGGATTCCGTTAGATCGTTTTCGCAAAACGGTGAGGGA
The DNA here is from genome assembly GCA_004143645.1 of Protaetia brevitarsis. NCBI lineage: Eukaryota > Metazoa > Arthropoda > Insecta > Coleoptera > Scarabaeidae > Protaetia > Protaetia brevitarsis. The sequence continues at coordinate 2,367,510 of RXPK01000173.1, forward strand.
CTCAAAGGTAAGCTGGTCCTATTCTTCCCAGAAACATCGACTAAACTCATCGGCCTTTGCGATCTGTACGCGTGGAATTGTTGCGAATCCACATGAAGCTTCAGATTGCACGACAAATCTAAGAACTTCAAATTAGGTGGTATCAAATCTGTTAGATCCACTCTATCGAGTTGGTTGTGGGCTAAATCCAACACCCTCAACGACAAGAGATCTGATAATTTCGGTATAGTCTGCAGTAAGTCGAATGGTACCCTCAATACAGACAAAATGCCGCAGATTTCCTATATTATCGGTAACTTCAGCAATTTATTCCCCGAGAACACCAATTCCTCGATCTCGCCCCAATATAAACAGGAATTCTCTGGTATCGCTGTGAAATTATTATAAGCAGCGTGGAATATCTTTAAGTTCCTCAAACAATGCGAGATCTTCTCTAGGGATTTGTCGCTCAAACAATTCGCCGTCAAGAATATTTTCTCCAACTGCAACACATCCACCAGAGGTTTCGGCAAATCACACAATCTATTATTAGAGACGTTTAGAACTTTAATGTTATACACAGCTCGAAAGAAATTTTCCGGCAGCAAAGATAAACTGTTATTCTGGAGGAATAACTCTTGATGGGTAATTTCCGCTGAACCCTGGCAGGTACTGGATTGATTGTAGGCTAACTGCACCGTGTGGAGATAAGGCATCTCGTTGCAGAATAAATGATCCGGTAAAGTTTTTATGTGTGTGTTGCTGGGCGAATAAGGATCTTAAGTCTTGGCAACCCGACAGCCACTCTGGTAGAGTCTCCAGTTCGTTGTAGCAGACGTCGATGTGTTTTTAAAGGATGGCGAGGATTGACCGAAAGCGTTGTGATACCTTTAAGGAAGAAATTTTAATTTTGAATTAATCGTCAAAATAAGGACTTACGGTTATTTCCGGCGATCAGTGAGGTTAGATTCTTCCCGTACAGAATGAGGTGAGTCAAATTGTTCCTGGAGCATTGCAGTACTTTAATTGCTCGACGGCTGATAAGTCAAGTTCTCGATGCTGTTTTCACTGACATCCAGTTCGGTCAAATTCTACAAATGGATAAAAGTATGTGATTTATGTTAAGGTAAAGGCCTATAGCTGGATAAGCCCTAGTGATATCGCCTCGCATAGCTCGATTATTTTTTTTCTAAAGTATAGCTTTATATATAATATTGAATCTCAGAAAGTTTTAAGTTTGCAATGTTTAAAGTTTTCGTGTGAAAAACTATTAAGAAAAACAAAAAAAAATCGTTTTCGCTAACCCATGTGGTGATATACAGGGTCTCAGGCATAATGAATGGAACACCTGATTCTTTGAACTAATATGAGTTCTACTTAAAAATTAACCTTAAGAAAAGTTTTTGTAGTATTTTTTATTCTAGCCGGTAACATACTTTGATTTTCAATAAACTATGTTTCGAGATATTACGTTTCAGTACTGTTTTAAATGGATCACCCTGTATCTTTCCGAATAGACACTTTTC